>ONZH01005094.1:0-18840 GCA_900303285.1 Rhinella marina | reverse complement strand
TGGTGGATAAATTACTTGGACATATTATCTTCGCACTGTTGTGGTTTCAATAGTGGTGTACCACGTGACCTTGTAAGTTGCGAGATGAAGTTAGGGAGCGAAACTCTGCGGCGTTCCACTGCTCCCTCATCAGTAGGTACTGTGTCACCCTGCCCAGGACCACGGCCTCTGCCCCCCTACATCATTTGGACGCCCACGTCCTCGACCCTTAGCCCTTGGGTTCAACATTTTGTGTAATCACTAAACTGTCGAATTAATATCTGAGGCCACAAACGTATTCTCTAGACTGCGGATAGTGTACCACACACCACAGAATTTTTCACTGGACTGTATTAAATGTATCTGAGAGAAAAAACGTATTTTCTAGACTGCCGCAGGTAAAAGGCACACCACACAATTTTTCACTGCACTGTAGGATATATGAATGAGAGAAAAAAATGTATATTTTCTACACTCTGGCTAGTGTGCAGCACACAACAGAATTTTGCACTGCACTGTATAATGTATAACTGAGACGAAAAACATAGTCTTTAGACGGCGGCTATTTTACCGCAAATCACTCCATTTTTCACTGCACTGTATGATATATAACTGAGAGAACAAACGTATATTTCTACACTCCGGCTACTGTGCAGCAAACGACAGAATATTTCACTGCGCTGTAGGATATCTAATTGAGAGAAAAAACGTATACCCTAGACTGACGCTACTGTACAGCACACAACATAATTGTTCACTGGACTGTAGTATATATAACTGAGAG
Organism: Rhinella marina; assembly: GCA_900303285.1. Classification (NCBI taxonomy): domain Eukaryota; kingdom Metazoa; phylum Chordata; class Amphibia; order Anura; family Bufonidae; genus Rhinella; species Rhinella marina. Next base: position 18,077 of record ONZH01005094.1, on the reverse strand, counting down.
AAAAAAAGTATTCCGAAGACTGCACTACAGATCCCAGCAAGCCAAGGTACAGCAGCAGCAAAAATGAGTACTGAGAGGACTTTGGGCAATTTCTTTTGGGTCTGTGTGGACCACATGCTGTCCCTTCTGCCACCAATCACTGTGCACAGCGTGCAGCCGAGATGGCTGTAGCTGCACTACAAGTCCCAGCCAGCAGCCGAGAGGAGGCCAAAAAAAAAGGTCGTTGTAGCCCTTAGAAGGACCGTTGGGTTCTTTGTGGGTGATTCCTGCCTAACCAAAATCTAAATTCAGGCCCTAACAGTGTGCAGCCAAGATGGCGGTCGCTGCACTACAAGTCCCAGCCATCAGCCAGGAGGAGGCCAAAAACAAAGGTCGTGGTAGCCCTTAGAAGGAGCGTTGGGTTCTTTGTGGATCATTCCTGCCTAACCACATTCTATTTTCACGCCCTAACAGTGTGCAGCCAAGATGGCGGTCGCTGCACTACAAGTCCCAGCCAGCAGCCAGGAGGAGGCCAAAAAAAAAGGTCGTGTAGCCCTTAGAAGGAGCGTTGGGTTCTTTGTGGATGATTCCTGCCTAACCACATTCTAATTTCACACCCTAACAGTGTGCAGCCAAGATGGCGGTAGCTGCACTACAAGTCCCAGCCAGCAGCCTGGAGGAGACAAAAAAAAAAAAAAAGGTGCTTGTAGCCCTTAGAAGGGCTGTTGGGTTCTTTGTGGGTGATTCCTGCCTAACCAACATCTAAATTCAGGCCCTAACACTCTCCATGACAGACAGCAGCTCTATCCCTAATCTCATGCAGCAGCCAGGAGGAGACCAAAAAAAAGAGGTGCTTGTAGCCCTTAGAAGCGGTGTTGGGTTCTTTGTGGGTGATTCCTGCCTAACCAACATCTAAATTAAGGCCCTAACACTCTCCCTGACAGACAGCAGCTCTATCCCTAATCTCATGCAGACGGCGTCTGACGTTCACCGCCATTCCATGTCATGGTAAAATTTTAAGTGCTTCACCTGCTACCTCAGTCTCACTTGGTCACTCTGGGTTCACCGCCATGCTGTGTCAGGGTAAATTTTTGGGTGGTTCACCTGCTACCTCAATCTAACTTGGTCACCAAGCTGTCACGTGGGGCGGGGGAAGAACAGCAGTGCCAGCATGGGCAGTGGTGTCACCCAGCAGGCGGTGATGGACCTTCGTTGCACCTAGTTGGGTGCTTTACTAACATGTGATGGGCATGTGTCTTGCCCATCTTGGTCTGGGTCAGCACAATTGTCTTGAGGGTCACCACCAGGCTGTTGCCCGAGAATTTGGGGTAATTGTGGGATTAGGCAGCCTCAGAGGCATCCATGCATGCTGCCCCTGCTGTTTCCCGTCCACTTCCGTGGTGTTTCCATCATTTTCTGAGGTTTCCAGGTTTTCACCCAGCCTTCCCTAGGCGGAGCCTTGGTCCCCTGCAAAAAATGCTTGAGTCTCCCATTGACTTCAATGGGGTTCGTTATTCGAAACGAGCATCCGAACATTGGGAAAAATTTGACTCGAATAACGAGCACCCGAGCATTTTAGTGCTCGCTCATCTCTAGTGGTGAGGAACAGCAGATTCTTGTTGCACAATAGCCGGAATCATTCCACTTCCTATGAAAGATGACCTTAGTAATGGAACTGATCCACTGAGCATGTGTGACCACAAGTGCTGGAGACATTAAATGTATCTTCTGAGAGGGAATCAAAATAATACCAGAGGGTTTTATAACAAGGATATAAGAACAATATCTAGCACAGAAGCATTTTTTAAAATAATTATGTTTTTCTTTATCTAACAGAGAAATATAATAGTATATCATGGAATAACCCATTTAATTTCTGTACAATCTATAATTTTTTAGCTTTATAGAGTGTGGATGCACCTACTAGCTCCTTTTGGGGGTATCTTGCACCATAACACAAAACACTCTGTGATGACAGACACCCTTACAAGGGTTTTAAGGTTTGCATCTACAGCCTTTAAAATAATCATTTATGAAGGTAGTTGTAATTATGTATTGTGTATTGTATTTGTTTGACCTTTTTTGCTCCTATCTTTCATTCTAGACTGTGGTCACATGACCATGTCCATGCAGTTCTTTTTTACTTCTCATGATGTTATGTCCTTGAGCTTGTCAAAGCAGTAACATGGGCATTGTTAGGGATGATAGTGGAGCTGTGGCAGAGAAAGGAGAAGGACATCATGGCCCTGATTTATCACACCTTCACTCCAGAATTCTGTCTTCAAAAAGTCGCACGATAGGGCTTTTGCGACTTTTTTGCGCATTTTTTTGCGACTTTTTACATGTGTACACAACTCACTCCAGTTTGTAATATGGGTGGAAAAGTGGGTGTGGTTAGCCATGTTAATGAGTTTCACTCCAGATTTATCATTGCGACTTTTTAAAAAAAGTCCCAAAATAGTCGCAATCTCACTCCAGGAGGAGGGTGGAGTAGGAAAAGTGGAGTAGCTTCTCTAGACAGAAGTGTTAGGTTTAAGGACAAGCCACATTTATCAAACAACCTGTGATGTTTGATAAATGTGGCAGAAAGTACTCCAACACAGACTGAAGCAAAACTGACTTCAAATATTTTCCTAATGATAAATTCCCCCCCATGAGTTTGGTTGAATAAAACAGGAAGTTCTACATGCAGGTGGTGTAAACCACCCTGATTTGTATAGTGAAAATAGGTCAGGAGAGTCCAAATTAAAGGGAAAAAAAGCATGAGGAAGATGTACATGATGTAAGCATGTACATGAGCATATCTGTTAAAAACCATAGTAATCCCTGGAAAACCCCTTTAAATTCTTGAATAATCTGCATGTTCCTACCAAAAAATTATGAGAAAATGACCTTAAACAGAGAAAGAATTATCCTATTTGTAGAGTACAGTTCTAACTGACGAACTATCCGGAAAGTAAAGATCATGTGTCAGGAGGTGTAAGATTGATAGACCTTTTAATTATATCCTGTGTAGGATCAGAAAACTGTAGATAGATAATGATGGAAAGCACTTCAGCACTTATAGAGCAGAGCTGGGAAAAGCTCCAACAAACTGGAGTGAGAAAGTATGTTAAGTGGTAAAGACCATTCAGGAGATTATTGTAGTAAGTAAGCCAGGATATGACATCTTTCAATATTTTACCAGTACAGTGTATGAGAAAAGAATAGACGCAATAGAATGTAGTCAATAGAAAATTGAAAGCTGTTAAAAGAGTAGAACAGCAGCCAGGTGCAAAACCAGTGGAACGCTGCTTAGAAATAATGAAAGCATCAACAAATCAATGACACTGGCACTCAAATAATTGAATATGTTGTTCTAAGCCGTGTAAGTAAAAGTGGCAAATGGATGATGAGACATGGTTGTAGGAGGCTGGGTTGTAGAAAAACTGGCATGGGATCAGGCAAGGTAGCCACAGAAACATTAGGCAAGGTGAGTGTAGTAATTTGTATTTTAAAAAGTGTTTTTACTATTTAGAACCTGCAGATTTTGCAATTCGGGTTTTTCCATGGATTTTGTTTCACCCAGTGAACTCAAGGAGAAAATCCACAACGAACCAAATTCCGTATCAGAAATTGACAACTTAGTTCATTTTCTGCACAAAGTGTGTGTTTGTACAAATCACATGCACCTAGCTGGTGCTCTAATCCACTATTGTATTTTCTATCCCCAAATCCAGAGGGAAAATCCACTGAAATTCCATTTAGGATGAACAGATTTTGGTGGATGTAACTACCATGATCGCAGGCACAGCAGCCACTATGGGGTTCAGAAGCCAAATATTGCCACCTCCACATAAAGCTGAGGAGCAGTTACTAATCACTGATATGAATAGAGGAAGAGGTAGTGGAAAATCAAATGAAGATTATCAGGAGAGCAAGGAAAATCAATAAGGGACAGATTCAAAGTACCCATAAGCTGTTCATGTCCTGAACTCTAGATGGTGGTCATGACAGAGTGGGACCTTATTCTCAGTTTTATTATGGGGCCCTGTATTGTGCAATGTGACATGTTCTGATGTCGGGAAGTTGAACAGACACAGACTAAATGTAAAAAAAAACATAAAAAGGTAATATTTATAGTTTGCACAACTGATAAAGGTTGCTTTGAAAATGAAGTAAAATGACAAAAATCAGTGAAATGGAATTTGAAATACAAAATAGCAGTTGTTGTCAAGCAAAAGTAAGTGCATATGAAAATGTGGACACTATTTGAAAAGTTTCGCTTTTGAAAACATAGAAATGAAGGATTGATCGGCCTTTTCTATTTACTGCTCCATGCTTCATTTTCATCCCAAGGTTAGAGCATTCATTCTCTGCATACTTAAAAAAGGCCACCCCGGGATTTGAGGCTCTAGTCAGAGGCAGAAAATCAAAATCACAGCGTGGGACAAATGTATGAAAAAGAACACAGGCAATAATAATAACAAAAATATATTGCACTGCTTTGAGAAAGCTACTTAAAAGGCATTAAGAAAAAAAGAGGCATGGAGAAGTTGACAGTAATTTTACTCCAAGTATTTTTGGAATCTGGGAACATGGGAGAAATTCTCTCTTTTTCTTTACTTACAAAGGAGATTTACAGAACTGTGGTATGTATATTATGCATAAATGACACTGTCAAAGGACAATGAATCCTGATAAGACATCAATAGATAGGGTGGGATAAAATGCATCATTTATCTCCATGTAGTCCCAGAAAGTGGATGTGCTCTAACATCATGGAGAACTTGTTCTTGAACAATTTTAGCATTCTTTCACGTGGAGACCAAAATGAGAAGTATATGCAGTGGGTACAGTATAGTGTAACGTGTGCTTCTCTTACGGGTATTTCAATGCCAGCTATGGGTATATTCCCATACAGTGTCAATCACAACCCTATCCATATACAGTAACTAAAAACAGTTCTTCATGGTCCTGCTTTTCTTGCCCTCAGTGACCATCATTCCTATGAAACGTTGGAATGAATAGAGAAACTAACTTCCTGTCCACACATAAGGTGATTTTGGTCACAAGACACATTTGTAGACCAGAAATAAGCAGATAACTCACAAATACGGCCCCCTGATTAGAAGATTACCTTCACCACAATTTACATCATGTACCTTTCTAACAGACTGGAGAATAATGGCATTGATGTATTGATGATGTTTTGATGAGTATCCATGCATATCAACTAAGTTGTGTCAAACAAAATGCCGGGTATTAGCCACAAAAGGGACAAGAAGATAAGGTAGAGCATTCTCATTGCTCTGTCCATCAACATCTAAAGTCCCACTAAAGTATTCTACATTATTCAAACCAGCACCTGGACCTGGATACTTTTGTAATTTCATATAATTAAAACTTTAATATAGCTACTGAGTTATTCAGTGAACTCCACCCATAAGGCGACACTTGTTTGCCTTTTCTCTAATTTGTAAGTCCTGCTTAGTGAGATGGAAGCCCATGCTCAGTTCCATCTTTCAAATGCCGCCAGCTGCAGTGGAAAGGGCCAGCTTGAAAGAAATCTAGCAGAACAATTGGAGCAATGATTGGGGAGTCCATGTGAGGTACCGAGCTGGTTCTAGATTTGTTGAAAGAGACTGCTATGTACTATATTATATTGGAATTTCATTTTTTTATATTAATCATTGGATAACCCTTTAAGGGAACAAGCTGATGTAGACTATATAAGACTGGAGTCTGGAGATTTATAGACATTTGTAGAGAATAGAAGATTGAGTTTTATGTTTGTTAATATAAAATATATTGCACAAAAATTTTCAAATCCACCACTTCATGTCTAATCTGAAATAATTTTGAACTCGACCAAGTTAGTCAGTAGTAATGTTGCCTCCTATTATACATATAAAGTTAGTAATAAACTTACACTGCATTGTTCAACTATTTCAATTGTTCTTGCCTCAGAAAAGATGTGTGAAGTGTCTAGATTTATTTAGGTAACATTGTTTTAGAAAAGGCATTCTCACTTCTATAAAGAACGTATTTGTGTTAATGAGTACAGTAAACACCACCACAGTCTGTGATAGCACACTTTACTCTTCGTTGACTTGTGCATGCCCTAGATGCCCGCCTGCAAAGCTTTATTCAAGCTCTGTAATGCTGGTGGTTGAGAACAAATCGATATAGACAAATATTACTTACATATCTTCAAGAAATTATATATCTTTAAATTATCCAATTTCTTAAAATTTTAAAAAATTGTGATTTAAAATATTTTGATGACTAGACACACCTAGTAATTTCACTTGGGATAGGTTCCTGAGCTACCTACAGCTGCTGTCCTCCTCCAGTACGCAATAGATTCCCAGTCTCTCTCTATCCAACTCAGTGGCTAGTGCAGGTAGTTGGCAGACCTCAGACCTTCATCTTGCTACTCTTATCTGATAAGATCTGGAGGCTGAGAAGGAGAGATAGGGATGCACTCTTGTTAGACTCTTTCCTACTCTTTACTGCACTCTGCATGCATTTCTCCTCTTCAGGCTTTGCTCAATATAGCTGGATGAGGGTTTGTATTTTGAGGGACATGTATTTCTAGTCATTTTTATTAAAATATAGCACAAGAGGAGAAATAATATTCAGAATTTACATCACTTGTTTTCAATATCAAAAGTAAAACCACCCACTTATAATTCCTGGGAGTTTTTGTTTCTTTCAATTGAATTTTATTGGCATCCCAGTAATGAGGGTGAGGTTCCACTTTTATAATACAGTTTGCTCCCACAAGTGATGGTATGGGCATCACAGAACCTTACAGCCGCATAAGTAAGAAATGTAGGATGGGCACTTATGAGATATTAAACCCCATATCAGACACCAAAATGAATACAGATCTCAGACTACAGTCATGGCCAAAAGTTTTGAGAATGACACAAATATTATATTTTCACATGATCTGCTGCCCTCTGGTTTTTATGTGTGTTTGTCAGATGTTTTTATCACATACAGAAATATAATTGCAATCATATTATGAGTAACAAAAGCTTATATTGACAGTTAGAATGAGTTAATGCAGCAAGTCAATATTTGCAGTGTTGACCCTTCTTCTTCAGGACCTCTGCAATTCTCCCTGGCATGCTCTCAATCAACTTCTGGACCAAATCCTGACTGATAGCAGTCCATTCTTGCACAATCAATGCTTGCATTTTGTCAGAATTTGTAGGTTTTTGTTTATCCACGCGTCTCTTGATGATTGACCACAAGTTCTCAATGGGATTAAGATCTGGGGAGTTTCCAGGCCATGGACCCAAAATCTCTATGTTTTGTTCCCTGAGCCATTTAGTTATCACCTTTGCTTTATGGCAAGGTGCTCCATCATGCTGGAAAAGGCATTGTTGATCGCCAAACTGCTCTTGGATGGTTGGGAGAAGTTGCTCTCGGAGGACATTCTGGTACCATTCTTTATTCATGGCTGTATTTTTAGGCAAGACTGTGAGAGAGCCGATTCCCTTGGCTGAGAAGCAACCCCACACATGAATGGTTTCAGGATGCTTTACAGTTGGCATGAGACAAGACTGGTGGTAGCGCTCACCTCATCTTCTCCGAATAAGCTGTTTTCCAGATGTCCCAAACAATCGAAAAGGGGATTCATCAGAGAAAATTACTTTACCCCAGTCCTCAGCAGTCCACTCCCTGTACCTTTTGCAGAATATCAGTCTGTCCCTGATGTTTTTTCTAGAGAGAAGTGGCTTCTTTGCTGCCCTCCTTGAGACCAGGCCTTGCTCCAAGAGTCTCCGCCTCACAGTGCGTGCAGATGCACTCACACCTGCCTGCTGCCATTCCTGAGCAAGCTCTGCACTGCTGGTAGCCCGATCCCGCAGCTGAAACACTTTTAAGAGACGGTCCTGGCGCTTCCTGGTCTTTCTTGGGCGCCCTGGAGCCTTTTTGGCAACAATGGAACCTCTCTCCTTGAAGTTCTTGATGATGCAATAGATTGTTGACTGAGGTGCAATCTTTCTAGCTGCGATACTCTTCCCTGTTAGGCCATTTTTGTGCAGTGCAATGATGACTGCACGTGTTTCTTTAGAGATAACCATGGTTAACAGAAGAGAAACAATGATGCCAAGCACCAGCCTCCTTTTAAAGTGTCCAGTGGTGTCATTCTTACTTAATCATGACAGATTGATCTCCAGCCCTGTCCTCATAAACACCCACACCTGTGTTAATGGAGCAATCACTGAAACGATGTTAGCTGGTCCTTTTAAGGCAGGGCTGCAATGATGTTGAAATGTGTTTTGGGGGATAAAGTTCATTTTCTAGGCAAATATTGACTTTGCAAGTAATTGCTGTTAAGCTGAATACTCTTTATAACATTCTGGAGTATATGCAAATTGCCATTATAAAAACTGAAGCAGTAGACTTTGTAAAAATTAATATTTGTATCATTCTCAAAACTTTTGGCCATGACTGTACACCACTAAATTATTATTATTATTATTATTATTATTATTATTATTATTATTTATTATTAAAGAGCCATTCATTCCATAGCACTGTACATATTAAAAGGGGTTTACATACATAATACAGACAATTGCACTAAGCATGAAACAAGATGAATTACAAACTGGTACACAAGGAGAGAGGGCCCTGCCTGCGAGGGCTTACAATCTATGCGGTATTGGAGAAGGACACAGTAGGTGAGGGTAGAGCTGGTAATGGCGGTATAGAGGTCATTGGTTGTAGGCTTGTCTGAAGAGGTGGGTTTTCAGGTTTCTTTTGAAGTATTCCACTGTAGATCAGAGGATGATATGTTGGGGTAGAGAGTTCCAGAGTATGGGGGCTCTACAGGAGAAATCCTGGAGGCGAATATACTAAATAAACTTAGATCTCAGACCAGACACTGTAAACTAATAAGACCCCAGACCCAAAAAGGAATTCAGACCACAGACCAAAAGAATAATTAAATAGGGACCACCATATAACACCCCAAAGTAATTTCAGAACCAAGAGCATATTCTCAAACAAATATAGACACAGACACATTAATGAATTCAGACCTCAGACCATACTCCTAAATGCTGATCCTACAAAAAAGCACATGTGTACCCAAATCATACAGTGTCCAAATAATCATAAAGTAACAGTTCCTTTATTTCATCATCAAAAATGTACAAAAGAGCCCACATAACATAGGTGAAATAAATACATAAGTGAGGGACCACTGGAAGAAGGCTAGCAATGTTTCTCTTCACATCAAGGCAGACAAAAATCCATAGTAACTGATCAACACCTCATTACTCATAACTCATAATAGAGGTAATCTTAGTAGTACAACAGTTTTAACATTTGTCCAACAATAAGACTATAGACCATGTGCAAACTCAAAGTACGTCTGCCATACCAGTGTCCCTCACTCACCCAATGTGTTTTACCAACTGGCTTTGTCAGGGTAATCTCCTTAACAAATCCAGACCTCAAACCAAACATCTAAAATAATTATTAATTACTAATACAAACCTGAAAGAAGGCCTAAAAACCAAGATTAATTCAGACTTTTGAACAGACCCCTTAAACAAATTCTGCCATGGACCCCCAAAATAAATACAGAACCCAGACCAAGGCAAAAAAATAAAAAATAAAAAAATCATACCAGAGCACAGCAATTACTTAGCACACCTTGCTACCAGGTTCTCTTCACCTGTAGATCATAGACCATGGAATCTTCTCCAAACTTGGGCCTCCCACCCTTTCTACCACATCCTCCTATCTATACAGTCAGCACCATTTTTCTGTGTTAAGTTTAATTCTTATTGTAGAAAAATTGACAATTGATGGATAGAATCGTAAAGTACTTGATTGAGTGATAGCTGTAGTCCACAGGATTGTATGCAGTTCATTGTATTACTTGGCACTGCAGAGGTAGTTCCATAGTCAAAATCAGTTATTTGAGCTACGGGAAGTTTCCATATTGGCCATTCACACATTTCCCAGAGAAATAACAAGGAACAGCACAACACATACAGTACTTCTAAGAAAAGTGCTATCTCATAGGTAATACAAGTACTTACTAAAAAGACATGTCACAATGGTCTCATTGCATCTGGTTCGATAAGTATTTAAACTTCTTACATTGGACATTGCACTTATTAGATACTATACTTTACTGGTCTGATTTGACTATTGAAGATGATTTATGTTGATTTTGCACAAAATTATTGAAATATATAAAATGCATTGTGCTGAATTATGTGTCTTTTTGTTTGGCTTGATGTCAGAATACTTGACAGGTCCTCATTAAATCCGGTGACTCAGAGATGATTGGAATTATTCTCTTTCCTTTTCTTCCCTATCCAGTCTATTTGATGACTACTCTTGACCTAAGAGTTTGCTGCTGAGACATCTTAGGCCCCTTACATCTGCAGCCCATCCCCAGCCTCTATAGCAACAACAGACAAGTAAATTAATCCAAACCATAGACCACACCCTTAAATTAATGCAGACCCCAGACCCCTAAATTAATTTGGACCCTATACGAGATTCCTAAATAATTTAGACTTTAGACTGAAGTCCTAAATTCAGATACCGTAACAACCCATAAATAAATTCAGGCCATACACTAGACTGCTAAATTTAGACTCAAGACCAGACAAGAAAAAATATTCAGAAACATCATGGCTCTCAGACTTCTTTTCATTTCCAGGAGCCAGCAGCATTAGGACATTGTGTCCACCGCAGTACATAATGGCATCAGGACCTGGTGATGTGGTGCTTGGACATGAAGAGGAATTTAGGTATATGATTAAGTATAATTAGCTGTTATCTATTCCATTAATCCAATAGACAATGGTTGAAGGAAAAAAAAGACTGCTGCCAAAGCCACCCATATTATAATCCATCACTGTGTCCAAGCACCACTCCTCTAGGTCCTGATGATTCTTCAAAGCAGGACTAAGTGAATAATACTTAAGCCTTATTCAAGATTGAGGCTGTATTTTAGTTTCCTTATTATGACTGCAAGGCTTGGACCTCCTATGGTTAAAATACTCATTGGTCACCAAAAGATTCTATACTGCTTCTAGTGTCTGATTTTGGTTCACTTGAACTGCAGGCAGTTTGGTTGTTGTAGTCATAATATGAATGCTAAAATGTAACTGCATTATGGTAATTTAAATGTGGTCTTACACTTTGAGGAAGATTTACAAGTGCAAGAAAGTACTGGAACAATCATATTCCACCTCTAATTTTTCTGAGGTCTTTACCTCAAAGCAGTGACCTTTAAAAGGGTTGCTTGGTTTCAGGAGGAAAACAGACAACCCCTGGGATCCACCTGAACTAATGAAGAGGTACCTGTGTGTTCTTACCTCATAGATCCTGTGCTACCACTCATAGATTTCACGCCACCACTCCGGTATGTCCGGCTGCAGCTGTGACATCATGTTGACAACATGACTGCTGTAGCCAGTGATTGGCTGTAGTGGTTGCGTGTTGTCGACATGACATCACTGCTGCAGCTGGGTAAGTACAGTAGAGCCCTGCCAGAAGGTTCAGAGCCAGATAACTACTTAGCTCTTATTTATTTCAGGTGGATCCTTGGTTGCTCATTTTCTCCCTGAAACTGGACAACCCCTTTAATGCTTGCTATTGACAACTAAACCACTTTGTCTTTGCACGAGATTTGATAAATCTCCATATCTTTGTTTTAATTTGGGACCAATAGTTGATCCCAAGAGGAAACATGTTCATGAGATTTGTCCCTAAGTCCCTAAATCACTTCCACAATACATATGTGATATACCATTTAACCCCATGTATGCCTCATGCACCCATATGTTAAAGAAATATTTCAAGCTAAGAAAACTGTTCTATTGATCTCAGAATCGCGCACTTAATTTCTTAAGCATCGGGTCCTGTAAATGCATTAAGGAAATGCACAAAGGTTGCATAATTTCACTTAGGAGAACAAAGAACTATTCTGTTAATTAGTGTGCTTACTTACATAGTCACACATTCAGTAGTGTATGCAAAAGACAAAAGTTGTCATTTCCTTCACCGGTAATTATGTCAGTTTATTACTGCGGACCTCCAACACGCTAACAAGCTAGGACGCCGTTTTATTAGAATTCACTCTGCTCTGCCGTCCTATGCATATTTATTATGTGAGAGAATGGGATTCTCTTCTTCTATCCTTCACTAATTTAAAAAGAAGATATCCTCGATGAAATGTATTCAAATATTTTGACATTTTGCTTCACCTCACTTACAGAGCAGAAATTGTTTCTGACAGTTATTATACAGTATGGAATCCTGCTGCTTCCTTCTGCTGTAGCACAGGTTCAAAAGACATAGAAATTGCGTTTTGTTCAAAGAGAGAATATCTTGGCCCAGAAATAAGAACACTGTCAGCTGTGATTCACAGAAAGTTTAGATATGATCAGCTTTCAAACTTAACATGTATTTGGTCCTTCAAGCTGAGAAAGAAGCTGAGCATTGGAAGGTTTGCCATTTTCTTGCTGTTAAGCACAAAAGCTTTATTGGGAGAAAGAGGCGTTCAATCATTACATTTATTTTGGCAAGTATATAATCCAGGTATTTAAAAGGTTAATATCACGCATTCTTCTCACTGCATGACAATACTATGTATTTGTTACTGAACTGGACTTATGCTTGTCAGATGCTAAAGATCTGAGGGCAGTTGCTTTTAAAGCGACTTAAAAATGATTTAAAACTAGATATCTTTTCTTGAGAAGCTCAAACTACTCCACACAGTTATACGAGAGCCACAGTGCAGCTCAAGGGCTTGACACATAACATGGCACTTATAACCAAGTAAAACATCACTGGCAAGAGATAAAAAAAAATCAAACATCCTTTTCATGTCATTGTAGCTCCAATTGTTCACACTGCATTGATTCATCAGGGCTCATTTTTATTCTCTTTCGAGTGGAAAGCTGTAGATCTGAGTTTTGGTGGGACTTGTTCTAAATATATTAACATCCAGATTTGATGTATTTACATCTGATGTACAGCAGACTATCCCTAATGTAACAATAACGCATCTTATTGTGGCTGGGGGAATGTATGGAGCGGGCTGCTGCGTTGAGCCCACTTGACAGGTGCCAGCTGTATTATACAACAGGAATGTCATTCAGATGCTGTGGTCAATAACAATCAAGGTATCTGTGGAGTTAGGCAGAGAGAGGTCAATTGGAGTCCCCACAATGAAATTTACCACGACAGTCTGGGGCCTTCTGAAGGTTTCCAGGCCTGTCAAGGTAAAATGTCTGTAAAGCTGTGAAATGAGAAATGGCTCAGCAGGCAGAGAACCAGAACCTGTAGCTCTCCCGTGTTTTAGCCCCCTAAGGGGGCTAAAAATTATGAAAAATTCAAATCATCCCCCCATTTCCCCAATCTTACATATAAAAATAAATAAACAATAAAAAATAAAGATAACAAGTATAGGCTCATTTAAAAATGCCTTTACAAAAGTTGCCACAAAAAATAAGCCCTCATGTGACTATGAGTTTGAAAAATGAAAAAAGCTATGGCTATTGGAATGTGGAGAGGAAAAAACGAAAATGGGCCTTAGCTGTATTATATACTAGCCAAATTGGTATTTTGATAGGATTATAATATCTCAACAAAAATGTAGTATGACAGGAATGAGTGGGATTTTACATATACCTGTATAATATTCATATAAAATTCTAAAACAAAAAGGTTTCATGCAGTCTACATTTTTAGACATTAAATGCAGAGTAAAATGCAAAGATATAGGTTTCATAAGTCCAAGTTCTAGAAAATTGATATATACAAATTGTGCAAATGCCTGTAAACTATGTAAAATATTGTACAATATCAGAGGCATGTAAACCAAAGTCAACATTGATAGCAGCATAATTTGGGACACATAAATTTTATTAGGTTCTTCATAGAATGTTCCTCCAAGTTCCTTGTCTATCAGAGTGAGAAAGGACCATTTTTCCAGGTGATACTGTGATTGGTACAATTAGTCTACAATAGTCTACTATTTATTGTTTTATAAAGTTAGTTGCAAAGTATTTGGAAGTGGTACAAACGTTAATCAGCAATTGAGTGAACAAGTATAGAGTGGTCAATTTGAGAAGATGTAATCAGCAGTCAAAATGATGTAGACCTAATAAGTGAAGCTTGTTGTGAATCAGGATGAGGGAGCATAGGTTAAGGATTCAGAATTTTGTTTGCTGAGCTATACCTGTATTTATCTATATTATTTATTACCTTAGTAATTCTCGTACAGATTTATCACAGATAACTCCCTGGACTTTGCAAATGGTGAAATCCATGACAGAAGTCCATAGCATAAATTAACATGTGGATGACATTTGGTTGACTCTCCTCCACTTTACTGGATCTTCTGTTCCAATTGCTGTAGAGGAGCTGTAGTGTATAAGCCTCATGTGGATGTACCCTTACATTGAGTGCTGCTTTAATCTGCTTTCATCTTCTTTGGTTTTGGGACGTTTTGGATCAAGTATCTTAGGAATATGTTACAACTGTCTGCTGTTTTATTCCACTGTCCTGCTGTTTTATGCATAGTGTCAGACTGGAGTACCTTTAGTGGCCTATTGCACTTTAGCTATATATTTTAAAATGAAACAAGGCTCATTGCATATACCAACTATAACATTAATGATGGTTTATAAGTTATGCATTTGTAAAAAACAACCTCCAGCAGGACACATGTATGGAATTAAACCCCTTGGTCCTGTGATGTGTCAGTCCGACCCTGAGTATGGGACTTTCCAGACATACAGTCATGATTAAAACAAGGTACACCCTCTTTCAATTCTATGGTTTTACATATCAGGACATAATAAAAAAAAATCTGATCCTAAGAAAGCCTTAAAATTAAAATACTACCTCAGATGAACACCGCACAACAGATTCCTCCATTTCATTATTTATTCAACAAAAATGAAGCCAAAATAGAGATGCCATGAACCAGTAGCTTGTAGAGCCACCTTTAGCAAGAAAGAAAGAAGAGGCTGGCAACTGGGAGTTGGAGCCCCACAAATCTTATACTGGTGACCTATCCTGTGGATGGGTCATGCATATGTAAATCCTGGAGAACCTCTTTAAGACCTTTTAAGGATGGGATTTTTGTTTATTATATAGTCTTGATATATAAAACATAACATTCAAAGAAGATGTACTCTTTTTTCATGTTTGTAAGTGTAAGTTATGGTCCTTATTATAGTGTATTCACAAATACAGATGCTGATATTTTGTTAAGAAAATTGATATAAAATGTGATTAGGAAGATTTATTAAATGACTTGTGAAAGTTCTCAGAAGACAAAAGTAACTCTAATTCAGTTTTCTATTATGTAATAAATAGAGTGGATGGTCCTGATCCCAACAAATACCCTCAAAAAATGCTACTGCTTGGAATAAATATTTTTGTTTAACTGTGCTAAAAAAAAATACTGATTTCAGTTCGACTTGCTGAAAGTTGAAGAAGTTAATGTTCAGGTTGGTAATAACTTGTGCTATGGAAATAGAGCTTTGATGGAGTAGGTCTAGCAATGTGGCTAGTTTGAAGGCTTGAATTCTAGATCATTATCGATTTGGTTAGAAATATTCGTATATTCGACGAATAGATTTGTTGTATTTGCGTACAAAATATACGTTATTATGTGCTATTAGCAAACATTCACGCATTAATAACGAACGTTCATTTAAAAAATGTACGCAACTTCTTAGAAGACGTACGCATGAGCGTACAAATAGCTTACGAATCCTCAGCGTACTATTGACTACGCGATTACGTAATACGCAGGCACGTACGACGAGAGGCCGCGGCGTGCACTCAGAGGCAGAGCGAATATTCGAAAATGGCATCCAGACGATCCTCATCATTTAGCTCTGCTGCACAGCTGAAATACATAGTCCGGCTGATGGACTGCCAGGATTACTATTTACGATGGCACACACCGCCACCCGAACCAGCATAAAAAGGAGGTGATCCAGCAGGTGATCCGAGGCTTGCGCCATCATTTCGACACCTTGCGGACCCCGGGCCAGATCCAGCGTAAATAGTCAGATCTGAAATCGCCCTCAGAGGCAGTATGTATATTTGAGGTAGAACAAGTAAGGTGCTGTCTATCCGGCTAAGTGCATAGTACAACCATCCACCATACTATAAAGTGAATATGAGGACACATTGCGGTACCTGTAAAGAAATACACACAATGGGCAACATACTTGAAAACGTTGCTGAAAGGTAAAAACATTAGTGCAAACAATCCAGTGCAAACAATATAATGCAAATACATTATAGGTATAATGTAAACATTTTGAATATCACCTACCTAGTATGCTCACGGACACGTTTAAGTCTCTTTTCTTCTGACTCTTGTCATACAACTGGAACAGAGTCCCAAACTCAGTTGCAATTTGTAATCCACATAGGTAAAATTGTAATCCAAATGGTTAAAAAAATAGCAGCAAAGGTTCCTTAAAAAACCCTCTTTCAGGGGGCTCCCCAATAACCTGAAAAGGGGGGAAAAAAGGGATGAGGCGCACGTATGCGCAACTTGGTTAAAACTTTTTTTTTATGGGGGAGCCCTGACAATCCATGTCCAGCTGGGTGAGGACAAACGCAGGACAACAAAAATAAAAGCAAACGCCAACTAGTGCTCACCCTTCAGGTTAAGTCCACGTTGTGGCTCCCATAAAAGCTGCAGGATCCGAATGGGCCTTGCCCATTACCTTGTAGTGGCCAGATCCTCCCGCCGGAATACAAGGTGACAGAATCTCCGGCTGTAAGGCCTCTGGTAACGGTCTTCCGCGAGCGGCGGACTGTGCAGCCTGCATCATTGGTCTCATGGGAACACTGAGCCCCTTCTGCGGCCTGGGCCTCCTCAGTCCAGTCTTCCGGGGGTGCTGCAGGAGTAGCTGGTCGCTTAAGGAGTTTCACCCCAGTAGCAAAGAGGCCTTGGAGGCTCTTCATGGGGGTATACTCCACGTAATCCCCTGCATGGAGATTGTGGCAGACAGGCGGAAGATATGGCCGCTTTATAGAACGGCAGTTTACGTATAATACTTCCGCTGTCTCCTCATCGCCGATAAAACCTACTCCCCGTTCCACACTGCGCTCCACCTTGAGGTCACCGGACCGTGGGTGCTCCAAAACCTGCACAACCCACTCCTCTACCAACTTTTTGTTTTCCCAGAGGGTCAGGGCGTTCCGGGTGACAGCCTCGGGGACCATTGAATTTTGCCGAAGAGAGTAGTCCTTCTGCGGCGGAGCAGGAACTCCTGCCGCCTCCGCCGTGTCAGCCAGCGGAGTGAACACCTCAGCGGGCACCTCAACCGACTTCTTAGGCTGCCGAACATATTGAGAGACGTAGATCTTTTCCGGTTCCTTCTCCTCATAGGGGAGCAACAGCGTATAGAGTAACTTATACGTAGCAATAGCGTATAATTTATAGGACAAACTACGTAGGGAATGCGTACAAAGGCGAAGCGAATCACCTAATATTCGGATTCGCTTCACAGCTAAAAATTCCCAAGATTCAATACGAATCAACGAATTGACGAATCGATTCGCTCATCTCTAATAGAGACATAAGAATAGATGCTCCAGAATTGTTATTACATGGGGAATGCAAAAAGCTAAACAAAAACAGGCAGGAGTGGTGAAAAGTCCTCTTGAAGGGGTTTATCAGTTAAAGGATTAGCTGTAGGTGGTAAAACATATGGCCCTGTCATATTCTCCTTCACTGCCAGATATACCTTGTAGGGGAGATGAATCATCTTGCAGTGCATGTAGAAATGCAGGAGACTTCTTAATATTCGCTCATATAACTATAAATTTAGGGGTGTTAGAGCTGTGGTAAGCTGGAATGTATTACTATGCTGCCATAGTTGCTCATAAGGCAAAATTCTGTGGAATTATTAGTACTTTGATTTCTACAATCATCCTATTATTGAGATTTTTCTGATATTCTTCTCTGTTTTCTGAGTAAACTCAAATACCACCAGAAAGACCCCTGATTGATATAGGGAAACAATAGAGCAAAATAGTTCAGTAATGCAGTTAGATATTAATGCCTCAGATAGTTAGAACTTGTA
>ONZH01005091.1:0-16314 GCA_900303285.1 Rhinella marina | reverse complement strand
TGGTGAGGGAGTACCTAGCTGACCATACCAACGTCCGTAGCGATCACTCTGCTCCATACAACTACTGGGTTTCAAAGCTGGACACGTGGCCTGAACTGGCGCTGTACGTCTTGGAGGTGCTGGCCTGCCCTGCCGCTAGCGTGCTGTCAGAGCGGGTATTCAGTGCAGCTGGTGGCGTCATCACCGATAAGCGTACACGCCTGTCAACTGACAGCGCTGACAGGCTGATGCTTATTAAAATGAACAAAACCTGGATTTCACCGGAATTCAAATCTCCTCCGGGGGAGAGCAGCTAAAGATTAACATTACTTATGTATCCGATTCCTCTTCTCTACTCCTCCTCCTCCATGTCGTCTTTGCCTAAAGCTGACCAAAAAAACGCCATTTTTTAGAGGTCCAACTGGCACTCTTTTACCACAATTTTTCAGGAGGGCCCCCTACAGACCCTCTCTTCAAACAATTTTTCCGGAGGTCCACCTACAGGCCCTCTCTCCAAACAATTTTTCCGGAGGTCCACCTACAGGCCCTCTCTCCAAACAATTTTTCCGGAGGTCCACCTACAGGCCCTCTCTCCAAACAATTTTTCCGGAGGTCCACCTACAGGCCCTCTCTCCAAACAATTTTTCCAGAGGTCCTCCTACAGGTCCTCTCTCCAAACAATTTTTCCGGAGGTCCACCTACAGGCCCTCTCTCCAAACAATTTTTCCGGAGGTCCACCTACAGTCCCTCTCTCCAAAAAATTTTTCCGGAGGTCCACCTACAGACCCTCTATCCAAACAATTTTCCCGGAGGTCCACCTACAGGCCCTCTCTCCAAACAATTTACGTCTTTTTCCTATCTTTCTCTCTCTCCAAACTATTTTTCCGGATAGCTGCCATATACGGTAATAAACTGAGAAGAATACAGAGAACACATGCCACACTTGATCAAGCTCATAATTTACGACTGTACCAGTTGATGCTAAATTTTTAAGTTGGGGTCCTGCGTCGTCATTTACTGAATTTCACTGATCTCCTCAACGTCTTCTCAAAGAACCGAAAGACCATTGTGGAGAGAGCAGCACAGCTCGCCATCAAAGTGACGAACCCCAACGCCAGACTGCGCTGCAAAGAGAACAAATAAATATCTCTGTGGTTATTTGTGCTAAATAAAAGTTAAATAAACACAAAAAAAAAAATTGATATGTTCCTGTGCCTGATCCACCCAAGTTGAATCTGTCCCATCATGAGAAAGTCCCCCCAAGGAGTCCCCACTGTAACTTGCTTCCCATACAACTACCTCACCCTCCGACACCTGTGTCTCGCCATTGTCCACCACCTCCTCAGACAACACTGGTAAATCCCCACTGTCAGCACACGGAGAAAGCAAAAGGTCTTACGAATTGGGGCAGAGAATGTTCTGGGGTAGCACATCAGAGAAGGGGTGACTATGGGGTTCCAGGGAGTACGTGACCAAATGCAATCTCCATCCAAAAAAGTCATACTGAGGCTCACCACCATGCTTTACACGGCAATCCTATTACTGAGGCTCACCACCATGCTTTACACTGCAATCTTATTGAAAGACAGACAATCAGGGGTTCACCGCCAGGTTGTCAGGCAGCATTTTTAAGTGGGTCACCATTACCGTGTCCCTGAAAATTGCCATGGGGTCATCGCCAGACTATTTTTATGAAAGGCCATGGGGTTCTATACACACAGTGCTGACGGAAGTCCATCAGCCTTTCTAAACACAATTGAATCTGTCCCATCATGAGAAAGTCCCCCCCAAGGAGTCCCCACTGTAACTTGCTTCCCATACAACTAACTCACCCCCCGACACCCGTGTCTTGCCATTGTCCACCACCTCCTCAGACAACACTGGTAAATCCCCACTGTTAGCACACTGAGACTGCAAAAGGTCTTGCGAATTGGGGCAGAGAATGTTCTGGGGTAGCACATCAGAGAAGGGGTGACTATGGGGTTCCAGGTAGTACATGACCACATGTAATCTCCATCTAAAAAGTCATACTGAGGCTCACCACCATGCTTTACACTGCAATCTTATTACTAAGACTCACCACCATGCTTTACACTGCAATCTTATTGAAAGACAGACAATCAGGGGTTCACCGCCAAGTTGTCAGGCAGCATTTTTAAGTGGGTCACCATTACCGTGTCCCTGAAAATTGGCGGTGATGGACCTTCGTTGGAACTAGTTGGGTGCTTCCCTAACATGTGATGGGCATGTGCCTCGCCTTTCTTGGTCTGGGTGAGCACAATTGCCATGAGGGTAACCAACAGGCTGTTGCCTGAGAATTTGGGGTAATGGTGGGATTAGGCAGCCTCAGAGGCATCCATGCATGCTGCCCCTGCTGTTTCCTGTCCATTTCCATGGTGTTTCCATCATTTTCTGAGGTTTCCAGGTTTTCACCCAGCCCTCACTAGGCAGAACCTTGGTCCCCTGCAAAAAATGCTTGAGTCTCCCATTGACTTCAATGGGGTCCGTTATTCGAAACGAGCACCCGAGCATCGGGAAAAGTTTGACTCGAATAACGAGCACCCGATCATTTTAGTGCTCGCACATCTCTAGTTACGACCAATATTAGACCCTGCCTGTCAGAATTACTGCAGTGTAATACAGAAATATTAAATTGTAGCATACTAGCGAACTAAAGATTGCAGGTTGAGGTTCACTAGGAGGACTAAATATTGTAAATAAAAAAACTTTAAGGTCTTAAAAAAAAAAAAAAAAAAAAATATATATATATATATATATATATATATATATATATATATATATATGTATCAACATGCAAACAACCACCCAATCTATTAAAATATCCCATTATTTAAACTACATGGTGAATACTATAAGAAAAATCCCTCAATGCCAGAATTGTCATTTTTGGTCACCTCTAGAGATGAGCGAACGTGCTCAGTACGAGCACTGTAGTGCTTGTCTCCACTGCGAAAGAATGCCCGCAGGCATTGCAGATCCGTCCTCACCCGACTGAAAGTCAATGGGGACGGATCCGTTTGGTATGACACTCATACCAAACGGATCCGTCCCCACTGACTTTCAGTCGGGTGAGGAGGACGGATCCGTTTGGTATGAGTGTCATACCAAACCGCTCCGTCCCCATTCACTTACATGCAGCTGAGGACGGATCCGCAATGCCTGCGGGCATTGCGCAGAGGAGCCGAGCGCTACAGTGCTCGTAATGAGCACTGCTCGCTCATCTCTAGTCACCTCACCTCCCCCAATAAATTAAATAAACAGTAATCCCATCATATTTGAAAATAGTATAAATAAAAACTATAGCTCAACCTGCAAAAAATGAGACCTCACACTGCTGTGTCAGAAGAAAAAAAAGAAAAGTTATGGGTGTCAGAATATTGCAACATAAATAGGGATTAGAGATGAGCGAATCTTCAAAAATTCGCTTTGGCGAATAATCGAAAAATTTATAACAAGATTCATTCTTAATCCGAATTTATTCGGTCGAAGTTGCGTTAAAAAATAATCGCTATTTTGCGAACATTCCTCCACAAATTACGAACATACAGTCATACAGAACATAAGTGTTGTTAAAAGTACGCTACTGAACTGAATACATAAGCATTAGCGTACAAACTGCGTACGAATCCTTAGTGTACTATTGACTCGCGATTGCGTCATGCGCACGCACGTATGCCGTGGCGTACAGTCCTCAGAGGCAGTCCATATTAGCTAGAAAAGTAAGGTGCTAGCTATCCGGTTAAGTACATAATTTACCACCATAACACACCATACAAAAAGTGCATAATAGGACACATTGCAGTACCTGAAAAAGAATACACACAATGCGCTAAAGTGCTTGAATGTTGCTAAACCTGTAAAACATTATTGCTAAAATGCTGCAAAGACATAATTATGCAAACATTTTAGTGCAATCAATTTCACATTTGCAAGCATAATAGGCTCAGATATACGTTTTGATTCTCTCCTCATGGCTGCTTGGCATAAAACACTGGAACACATAGTCCAAAATTCAATTGTAATCCACGTGAGGTAATTTTGTAATACAAACAGGGAACGTGTAATCCACATGGATAATACAACATTGCAGCAAATAGAGAAGGGGGCTTCCAAATAACCTGAGAAGGGGGGGGAGGAATATAGTCACGCTTAGGCGCAACTGGAAATTTTCTGCAGAATAGGGGGGAGTCCTGACAAGCCATGTCCATCAGGGTGAGAGTCAAACAGGGAGCAATAAAAACAAGATAAACTAAAAACAAGTGGCAGCTAGCTGTCATCCGTCAGGTGCAGTACATGTTGTGGCTCCCATAGGTCCAGACCATGAGGTGTCCTTTAAATCAGCTAGCCAGAAACAGCCAGTTGTAGAAGGGTTCCTCAGATGAGGGACCCGAAGTCCTCCCTGCTGCTACTGCTGCTGAAGGACATAAGAGGACGCTCCTGCCTACTGTAGGCCAGGCTGGCTGCCGTGGTTGAGCTCCACTGTCCTCTGCTGCTAGAATGTGGACTTGACCAGGTGGTGGTCACACTGGTTAGCGCTGTTGACCCTTGAGCCTTCACCTTTCTGGATTCTCCTGCCGGGATAGCAGGGGTAAGAACTTCTGGCTGCAGCGGTTCAGGCAAGGCTGGTCCCAAGGAAGAACCGCCAGCTCCCCTGGCTGCTGCTGACTTCATTTTCCATGGTAGCTGGTACTGGATCACCGTGGGCTGGAAAGTGAAGGATGATGTAGTTAGCTGACCCAGGTGAAAGGACTGTGGTGGTGGTGGTGGTAATCCAGGGATCAGAGGCTCCGGCTGTGGCTTCTCTCTGAAATGGAGGGTGCCATCTGGTGACTCTTGTAGGCAGTGCACACGTCCTGCTGTTGCTGGATCATCCGGCCTGGTCTCAGCTGGCGACGCAGATACCAGGGGCTTTGACAATAACTTTACCCATGTAGCAAAGGGGCCTTTCAGGGATGCCATGGGGGTATATTCTACCTGATCCCCCACGTATAGGCTGTGACGGGCTTGGGGCAGGTAAGACCTGCGGCCTACGAAGTACTTCTTGCCGTTCTCGTCATCCACAAGGAAGCCACTGCCTCGCTCCACTGAAAACCAGAGGATAGTTCCTTTACGCCGTTCCAGCGTAGGGTGGATGGTCTCGGCCTCGGATGGTCAATCCATTGGATGACCCAGTCCTCCACCGCTTTCTTATAGTCCCACAGGGTCTGGGCGTGGGCCGTCACTGATGCAGGCACTATGGGATTCTGCCGCATGGAAGGTGTTGTTCTCCTCCTGGGCGGCGGAGTAGATGCTCCAGCCACCTTCGCCGCACTAGCCGGCACGGCCGACACCTCCGGTGCCTGTGCAATTCTCGGGATCACTTGTGCCACTGTCATCTCCTTGGGCCTCTCCGGTGGTTCGGGCTCAGTACCTTACACCATCTCTCCCCACTTTAGACGTAGTTGGTGCGCCATGCTGTCTTGTTCACTGCTGGCTTGAACTGGAGATGAGGGCGGAGTAATGAGGGAGCAGTCTTCACTCCTTATACTTGCAAACAGAAAGTTTCCGGTGGGCCAGGCTGGTTTTTCACGCTTCTGAGGGGGGTGTATCTTCATTTTCCTGCTGTTGAGGGGGCGTATCATCATTTTCCCGCTTCAGGGGGCCGGGGGGCAAGAAGAATGCGTATGTAGCGTATGTAAAAAAGTCATAGAAAGGACTATAGGGCTGCAAAAAGAGCCAAAATGGGGATAATAGCAATTCAATCGCCCTGCAAACAAATGTGGATAGGGAAATGACTTACAATAACATAAAATACATAAAAATGAAAAAAAAACGGGAGGTGGCAGTTCAAGAGGAGTAGGGAGTTGAGGAGGTTGTAGACGTGGCGGCGTCGGTGGAAGAGGTGGAGGAGGAAGCCACATTGTTTTTGTGGGGTTTTTTCTTTAATTTTCTAACTTTTTTTTTTATTTGTCTGTTGACCTGTAGCCATTTTTTGGGGTGTAGCCAGTATACTTCTCTACTCTGCCAATATAACACTGGCGGAAGAGGCAGTGGAGGTAAGCCAACATTTTTTTTTGTTTGTGGAGGCCCCAGAGCATTGGGAAATGGCAAAGAGAAAGCACAAACTGCGCTGAAGTATAACAATGGCTGGGTATGGCCGGTATACTTCTCTACTCTGCCAATGTAAGAAATAATAATCTTGAGCCAGGAGGTGGAGTTCCGAGTGGAGGAGGAAGGAGGCAGAGGAGGTAGCCAACATTTTAATTTTTTTTTTTTCATATTGTTTTTTATATTTTTTCTTACTTTCTTTTGTTTTGTGGAGGCCCCAACAGAACACACCAACTGCACTGGAGTATAACAATGGCATGGTATGGAGTATATCAATGGCAAGGTACGGATAAGTCCTGTGGGATCCATTCCTGGTTCATTTTAGTGATCATGAGCTTGTGCACGTTGGCTGTGGACAGGCGGATGGGCCTGTCCATGATTACACTCTCTGCCGTACTAAACACACATTTGGACAATACACTTGCCGTATGGCAGGCCATAACCTCCTTAAAAGGCAAGCTCAAACCATCTGCCCAATTTGGAGACCCAGAAATTAAATGGGGCAGACCCATCAGTCAGTACGTTCAGACGTGTGGACACATACTTTTCCACCATGTTGCTGAAACGATGCCTCCTGCTTAGATGGTCCTCATCAGATGGTGTTGCTGGATGTTGTGGCGTGCTGACAAAGCTTTTCCACATTTCAACCATGCTAACCCTCCCTTCTGAGGTGCTGGCAGTGCCCAGGCTGTGTTGGTGACTATCTCCTCCTTGTGCTTTTCCTGAGCCCCCGCTGCCAGGTGGGAATGATGTCAGTAGAGCATCTACTACCACGCACATCTTCCAAACACGCTCCTGTGATGGAAGTAAGGATGGCATGTTGTCCTTGTAGGGGGATCTAGCAGGGTTGCCACCCAGTAATCAGCAGTAGTAACAATCATGGCAACTCGGCGGTTGTTGCACAGGCACTTGCAGCATGTAGTCGGTCATGTGTGCCAGGCTTCCCTGAGGCAACGACAAGCTGTTCTGAGTGGGGTGTGTATTGTCTTTGTCTTCTGTATCCCCCCAGCCACGCTCTATTGATGCCTGTGAGTTTCTTTGGGTGCCACCCTGCTGAAAACACAGTTCCTCATCATAATCCTCCTTATCCTTCTCATCCTCCAAAACTGTGCTCTGGCTGGACAGTTGGGTACCTGATGGCTGTTGGTGCAGGAACCCACCCTCTGAGCCACCTGTGGACGACTGATAACCCGTGGAAAGTATCCCTGTTCCTCATCCTGTGCCACATCCTCATCCATGATCGCCCAAAGCATTTTTTCAAAAAGGCAGAGAAGTGGGATAGTAACGCCGTTGATGGCGTGATCGGCACTGGACATGTTGGTGGAGTATTCGAAACAGCGCAACATGGTACACACATCCCATGTGGAGGCCCATTCGTTTTGTGATAAAGTGGTGCTGTGCCGCAGAGTGACTCATCCTTGTGTGCTGCAGCTGAAACTCCACTATCCTCTCCAGCATGTGCAAGATGAAGCTCCACCTTGTGGGTACATCGCAGATGAGGTAGTGAGCAGGAAGGCTGTAAGTACGCCGCAGCACAGACAGGCAAGCAGCAGGGTAAGAACGCAGAAAGCACGCATAGATGGCCCACACTTTCTGCAACAGCTCTGACATTTCGGGGTAATTCCTCAGGAACCTCTGCACCACCAAATTCAGCAAATGAGTCAGTAAAGGGATGAGCATCAAACCGGCTGGTCCCAAAGCTGCTAAAAGATTTTGCCCATTATCGCACACCGCCAGGCCAGGCTTGAGGCTCAGCAGCAACAACCACTCATTTGTCTGTACTTCTATGCTCGTTCACAGTTATTGTGGGGTTTTTCCCTCAAACATATGAGTGTCAGAACAGCCTGATGTCGTTTCCCCCTGACTGTGCTGAAGTTGGGGGTGCAGGTGTTACACTGACGTAATGACAAGGCGGTAGAGAAGGAACAGGAGGAGGAAGTGGAGTAGGAGTAGGAGGCAACAGGAGACACCGAGAAATGTCCAGCAATCCTCAGTGGTGGTAGGACATGCATCAAAACACTTTCCAATTCAGGCCCAGCTGCCACTATATTTACCCAGTGGACAATTAGGGAGATATAACGTCCCTGCCCATGCTTACTGGTCCACGTATTGGTGGTTATGTGGACCTTGCCACTGATGGCGTTGCGCAGCGCACACCTGATTTTTTCCACCACCTGTTCATGCAAGGCAGGGATGGCCCGCCTGCAAAAGTAGTAGCGGCTGGGAACCAAGTACTGTGGGAGAGCCACCATCATTAAATTTTTAAAAGTGTCCATCTCCACCACATGGAATGGCAGCATTTTAAAGGTCAGGAAATTTGAAATGCTGGCATTCAGGGCCAGGGCTCGTAGGTGGGTAAGGGGGGGACTTCTTTCTCTCCAGTGTTTGAGGGATGGACAGCTGAACGCTTCCATGGAATGCTCTGTGACACTGCTGGTGGTGGTTGTGTTTCTGTCACATCCTCACTTTGAGCAGTGCCAGGTGACCCATTCGCTCTAGAGGGGGAGAAAGAGGCCGATACCGCAGCATAAGAGGGAGTAGGAGGAGTCTCAGATCTTTTGTGGTTTTTCAGGTGTATACTCTACTGTAGCTAATGCTTTGCAGTTATATGCCTGGTCATGCAGGGGGTGCTCAGGTTTAGAACATTTATGCCTCGCTTCAGGCTCTGATTGCACAGCTTGCAAGTCAACCGTGTCTTGTCGTCAGCACATTGCCTGAAGAACTGCCATGCCAGGGAAATCCTTTGAGCTGGCTTTGGTGTGCTCTGTCCCTCAATGTGAGGGGGAACTAGCAAGCGTACTGGCAAGGAGCAGGCTGCTGTGGTCTTGCACCCTTTTGCTGTGAAGCTTGTGCTGCATATCACCCACCTCTTCCTCCAAACTGAACACGTCACTCTGATAACCTGGATGCCATGTGAGGTCTAGGACCTCATCGTCTTCCACCCACTTCTTACCCCTGCCCTCCTTACTGGTCTGCACAGTGTAGAAAACTGCAGCAGTTGTCACCTGTGTTTCGTCATCATCATTTGAGACACGCTGTGGTGGTCCTCCCACGTCCTTATCCTCAAACATAAGCGGTTGGGTATCAGTGCACTCAAACTCTTTCACTTTTGAGGCACGGCTAGGTGGATGGCCCATGGAAACCCCACCAGCAGAGTAATAAAAAAGCATTGACTGCGGCATGACTTGGGGGCCAGTCTGATGTGCAAGGGGTTGAGGTGGAAGACAGATGCCTGTGGGCCACCCATGCCAACTCTGTGCTTTCAGCACGGGACCAGGTGGGAGACAATGTGAAGGAAATGGAGGCACTGTGAGCCATCCAATCTGCTACCGCCTTTACTTGTTCTGGCTTCACCATTTTTAGAGTGGTATTTGGGCCTACATAATGACGCAGAACGTTCACGGAACGGTCATTTGCGTTCACCAGAGGAAGGTGTTTCATTTGGGCACATAGCTGGCACAGATCGACAACATCCTCTCCTTGCAGCAGGAGGACCAACACCGTCAGTACCATGGCCACGTCTCCTCTTTGATAATCTCCTCATTTTTTTACGTTCAACCAAAAAATTGGCAGAGCAATTGTATTTCTGTGTCATGGGCAGTGGCATAGCTATAGGGGTCGCAGCGGTCGCAGTTGCGACTGGGCCCCTAAGCCAGGAGGGCCCCGAGGGCCCCCCTTGCCACTTGCAGGGCCGCACCGCCAATTAGACAAGTTGCGGCGCAGCCCTACGCACAGTTCTGGGGCGGCGGCGGGGCAGAGGGAAATGAGCGCTTCCATTGATCCAGGGAGTTATTCTGATTGCCTGATTGGAGTCGGGAAGGAATTTTTCCCCCTAAAGTGAGGAAAATTGGCTTCTACCTCACAGGGTTTTTTTTGCCTTCCTCTGGATCAACTTGTAGGAAAACAGGCTGAACTGGATGGACAGATGTTTTTTTTCGGCCTTACAAGCTATGTTACTATGTTACTATGTTATTGTGGAAGCGTTCATCTCCATAGTCATCTGTATCGCCGTCCTCAGGACTGCGATACAGATACCGGTACTGCGGGGCAGGGGAGGGAGAGGCGTCTCCCCTGCCCGTTCCTCTGATAGGCTGCAGGCACTAGGCCTGCAGCCTATCAGAGGCCGGCTCAGGCGGCGAGATGACGTCATCGCGCCGCCTGAGCCGTACAGCGTGGGACACAGGCCGGAAGAGACCTGCATCGCATCGCTGCCAGCTCCATGGAGGTAAGTATTAGTGTTTATTTTTTTCATTGTTGCAATCACGGACCGGAGCTCTATTGGGGGCATTTGTCACTGGCACATGGGGCACTGGGGGAATTTGTTACTGGCACATGGGGGCATTTGTTACTGGCACTGGGGGCATTTGCATTTGTTACTGGCACATGGGGGCACTGGGGTGCATTTCTTACTGGCACATGGGGGCATTTCTTACTGGCACTGGGGGGAATTTCTTACTAGCACATGGGTCACTGGGGGCATTTGTTACTGGCACATGGGGCACTGGGGGAATTTGCTACTGGCACATGGGGCACTGTGGGGCATTTCTTACTGGCACTGGGGGCATTTCTTACTGGCACTTGGGGGCACTGGGGGCATTTCTTAATGGCACTGGGGGCATTTCTTACTGGCACATGGGGGCACTGAGGGCATTTCTTACTGGCACATGGGGACACTGAGGGCATTTCTTACTGGCACTGGCATCTATGGGGGTGGGACACTTTTTACTGGCACATGATTTTAGGGGGGGAATCAATGGGGGAAACTTCTGGTGCATTATTGGGGCGTTTCTTACTGGCACCTAATTGCGGGGACATCTATGGGTGGGGAGCACTTCTTACTGGCACATTATTGGGGTGAAATTTTGGGGGCACTTCTGGCACATTATTGGGGCACTTCGTACTGGCACATTATTGGGGGACACTATGGGGGCACTTCTTACTGGCACATTATTGTGGGGCACTATGGGGACACTTCTTACTGGCACATTATTGGGGCACATCTTACTGGCACATTGGAAACATTATTACTTCTGGGGCATAGTGGGGACATTAGTACTGTTGGGGGCACTATTACTAACAAGTGCACTCTGGCAGAGAATTATTAGTTGGGACTTTGGGGAGCACTATTACTGTGGGGGGCACCCTGGCACAGTATTAGCATAGCGCAGTTATTTCTGGGGGACGTTATGTTTACACTATTACTATCAGGGACAATATTTCCTGGGCGCAGTTATTTTAGGACATTGTGTGCCAATAATTATTGAAGGGCACTATCTGTGTGGTACTAGTAGCACAGTACTGGGGGTGGTAGGATGATTTGTCCAGAAGACGGGAGGATGATGGAAAAGTAGTAAACTAAGATTTTTTTCTGTTAAACTGCAGAGATGAGAAATGACTTAAAATTGGCGTCTGGTCTGAAAGGAGAAGATGAGGAAAGAGAAGATCAGAGGAGACGTCACTGGATGTACGAGGTATGGGGCGCTGTATTAGGCTACATTCACGCAAACGTTGGGTTTGCAGTCTGCAAATTGTGGATCCGCAAAAAAAGGATGATGTTCCGTATGGCATCCTTTTTTTTTTTTGCATATCCACTGTAATAATGCCTATCCTTGCCCGCAAAACGGACAAAAATAGGAATGGACATACAGATGCGGACAGCATACAGTGTTCATTTAAGTGACTGGGTCCGCATCTGAGCCGCAAAATATGCAGATCGGAGACTGCAAAAACAACTGTCGTGTGAATGTAGCCTTACCCTGTATGTTCTGTAGAGATATACGTAATGTTAGGAGGGAAAAGGTTAGGGTGAGAATTTGGCATGGGGGGGTTCAATTTTTGACTTGGCCGGCAGAAAAGCTAGGTGCACCAGCGCTGAGGGAAGGGGGGGAGCCAAGCTGAACTCTTGCACCAGGGCCCATGAGCCTTTAGCTACGCCCATGGTCATGGGTGCAAATGAGGTGTTTTGCACCCCAAAAATGGCTATAGGTCACTGAAAGAATTAACAGACAGATTAAGTATTGTATTTCTGTGTCATGAATGCAACTGAGGGGTATCTCCCCCTTAAAAATGGCTTTATGTCACCAATACAGTTAACAGACTGATTAACTCTCCTATTTAAGTAAGTCGGATGCAAATGTGGTGTTATGAACCCCCAAAAAAGGCTTTATGTGACTGACACCATTAACAGACTGATTAACTCTCCTATTACAGTACGGACCTCTGCTGAGTCCCTGTGTCCATCGGTTCCCCGCGCTGAAGGGACGAGGACCCGATGGCGGGGAAGGCAGCCCAATGTCTTCTATAATACACTTACAGCCAGTGCATTACAATACAGATGTATTGTAATGCATTGTGCAGGGGATCAGACCCCCAAAAGTTGAAGTCCCAGAGTGGGACAAAAAATAAAGTAAAAAAAAAAGTTAAAAAACAAGTTTTACTCAATAAAAAATTAAAAGTTTTAAAGGAAATCTGTCTATTGAAGGATATTGAAGTAAAGCCTAATAGCACTTGGTACCTTATTTCTAGATGTGCCTTTGTTCCAGCAATAGATGTTTTCTATCTTCTAAAAATCCAGTTTATTTGGTATGCACATGAGCCAGTAAGGTGCCCAGCGGGGCGTCAATCTTGCAGGAAGGAGCCCAGACACGCCCCCTGCTAGTGCCCAAGACCACCCTCATGCTGGGAGCAGGGAAAAGGGGGGCAGAGCTATGACTTGAATGTGATGTAGGAGGCGTGCCTGGGCTTCTTCCTGCTAGAGTGACGCCCCTCTGGGCACCTTACTGGCTCATTTGCATACCAAATAAACTGGATTTTCAGAAGATAGAAAACATCTATTGCTGGAACAAAGGTACATCTGGAAATAAGGTACCAAGTGTTATTAGGCTAAGGCTTTACTTCAATAGCGATTATCCTGGTGACAGATTTCCTTTAAGTAAAACAAAGCATCCTTTCCCCAAAATTAATATTAAAAAAATTGTATAAAATAGAGAAAAAAAAGAAAAGTAGACATATTAGGTATCTCCACATCCATACTGACCAGCTCTCTAAAAATATCACATGATCCACCCCATCAGGTGAACGCCATAAAAAAATAAAAACATCCATTTTTCTGGTCACTTTGCCTCACAAAATGTTTAATACCAAGCGATCAAAAAGGCATATGTAGCCCAAAATGTAACCAATCAAACCGTCATATCATCCCGTAAAAAAACGAGCCCTTACCTAAGCCAATCGCCCGAAAAATAAGAAAAATAAGAAAATGGCAACACAAAAACAAGATTCCATTCTGTTCAAATATACTTTTACTGTGTAAAACCTAACAAAAATAACAATAATAGACACATTGGGTATTGCCGCGTCCATAACAACCTGCTCTATAAAATTATCACATCATATGCCCCCTCAAGTGAATACTGTAAAAAAATGTACAAAAAAACTATGCCAAACCAGCAATTTTTATCACCTTGCCTCACAAAAAGTATAATACCAAGTGATCAAAAAGTCGTATGTACCGCAAACTGATACCAATCAAACCGTCATCTTATCTTGCAAAGAATGAGACACTACCTAAGACAAGTGCCGGAAAAATAAGAAAAATATGGCTTTCAGAAAATGGCATCACAAAAACAAGACACAGTGGGAATCGCCGCATCCGTAACAACCTGCTCTATCACATTATATGCAAAAGCTATATGGCACTCCATACCTGCCATGTGCCCCCACAGCAGTTTACCACTACATATTCAGGAGAAAAATGGGTAACAAATAGAGATGAGCGAGCACTAAAATGCTCGGGTGCTCGTTATTCAAGTCGAACTTTTCCCGATGCTCGGGTGCTCGTTTCGAATAACGAACCCCCATTGAAGTCAATGGGAGACTGGAGCATTTTTGCAGGGGACCAAGGCTCTGCCTAGGGAAGGCTGGGTGAAAACCTGGAAACCTCAGAAAATGATGGAAACACCACGGAAATGGACAGGAAACTGCAGGGGCAGCATGCATGGATGCCTCTGAGGCTGCCTAATCCCACCATTACCCCAAATTCTCCTACTGGGGCATGTGTGGTATCAATTCTTCTCAGTTTAATACCGTATACGTCCCCCATCTTGGGACCCTATATTTCATGGATTTTTCGACCACGGAAAATGGAAAAAGAGCTTGCTCTGGCCACGGGAGTGTCTTTCCTACTGCAAGCTAAGGGGACGTGTCCATGCTCTGCCTATCACAGGTCAGGAGGCAATTAAAGAAGAAACAAAAAAACATCAGTACAATATCTAATACGTCCCCTATCCGGGTAAATTGTTTGGAGAGAGGGCCTGTAGGTGGGGGGCAGGCTGGGGGGAAGGAGGTTTCGCTGGAAGAGCCAGAGGAGTGCTCCCTGGGCTAGCGTGTGTGGTGGTGACAACAGCCGGATGGATTTGGAAAAACTCTAGCATCAACCGGTATGGTATCGATTCTTCTCAGTTTAAAATCGTATACGTCCCCTATCTTGGGACCCTATATTTCATGGATTTTTCGACCACGTAAAAGGAAAAAGAGCTTGCTCTGGCCAGGGGAGTGTCTTTCCTACTGCAGCTAAGGGGATGTGTCCATGCTCTGCCTATCACAGGTCAGGAGGCAATTAAAAGAAGAACAAAAAACATCAGTACAATATCTAATACGTCCCCTATCCGGGTAAATTGTTTTGGAGAGAGGGGCCTGTAGGTGGGAGGCAGGCTGGGGGGAAGGAGGTTTCGCTGGAAGAGCCAGAGGAGTGCCCCCTGGGCTAGCGTGTGTGGTGGTGACAACAGCCGGATGTAGTTAGAATGACGACGCAAGACCCCAACTTAAAAATTTAGCATCAACCGGTACAGTCGTAAATTATGAGATTGATCAAGTGTGGTATGTCTTCTATGTATACTACTCAGTTTAATAGCGTATATGGCAGCTATCCGGAAAAATAGTTTGGAGAGAGAGAAAGATAGGACAAAGACGTAAATTGTTTGGCAGAGAGGGCCTGTAGGTGGACCTACGGAAAAATTGTTTGGAGAGAGGGCCTGTAGGTGGGGGGGGGGCAGGCTGGGGGGAAGGAGGTTGAGCTGGAAGAGCCAGACGAGTGCCCCGTGGGCTAGCGTGTGTGGTGGTGACAACAGCCGGATGTAGTTAGAATGACGACGCAGGACCCCAACTTAAAAATTTAGCAACCGGTACAATTGTCAATTATGAGCTCGATCAAGTGTGGCATGACTTTTTAGATGGAGATTGCATGTGGTCACGTACTCCCTGGAACCCCATAGTCACCCCTTCTCTGATGTGCTAGCCCAGAACATTCTCTGCCCCAATTCGCAAGAGCCTTTTGCAGTCTCCGTGTGCTGACAGTGGGGATTTACCAGTGTTGTCTGAGGAGGTGGTGGACAATGGCGAGACACAGGTGTCGGGGGGGTGAGTTAGTTGTATGGGAAGCAAGTTACAGTGGGGACTCCTTGGGGGCACTTTCTCATGATGGGACAGATTCAACTTGGGTGGATCAGGCACAAGAACAGATTAATTTTTTGGGGGGTTTATTTAACTTTTATTTAGCAAAAATAACTACAGAGATATTTATTCGTTATCTTCTCTGCGCAGTCTGGCTTAGGGGTTCGTCACTTTGATGGCGAGCTGTGCCGCTCTCTCCACAATGGTCTGTAGGTTCTTAGATGGAGACTTTGTCTCGGCGATTTCAGTACAGAAGGACTTGTTGACTCATAACAAACCTCGAGCTCCTTGACATTGTGGACCAGGAATTTGCGGAACCCTGTGGGCAGCATGTGTTTGGTCTTCTAGTTGCTACCAAATCCAATGTTGGGCAATATAGATACGAAGGTAATATGATTTTTCAAACCTATCCCAAAAATAAAATGTACGCAGTTTGCGCAAATAAAACTGGAAACTGGAACTGGAGAGAGGGCCTGTAGGTGGACCTGCGGAAAAATTGTTTGGAGAGAGGGCCTGTAGGTGGACCTCTGGAAAAATTGTTTGGAGAGAGGCCTGTAGGGGGACCTCCGGAAAAAATTGTTTGGAGAGAGGGCCTGTAGGTGGACCTCCGGAACAATTGTTTGGAGAGGGCCTGTGGTGGACTCCGGAAAAATTGTTTGGACAGGACCTGTAGGTGGACCTCCGGAAAAATTGTTTGGAGAGAGGACCTGTAGGTGGACTCCAAAATTGTTTGGAGAGAGGGCCTGTAGGTGGACCTCCGGAAAAATTTTTGAAGAG